>KV453847.1:0-39503 GCA_001661425.1 Ogataea arabinofermentans
GGTAGTTAAGTCAACCTAAATACTAGTACAGGTACTTAACTATAACAGCGTGAGGGGGGTATCAACCAGACTGTGAACCGTCTCCAGTACTACGTCTCTTTAACTAGTGACCTACGAACGGGCGGTGATACCTGTGATGCTATAACTTTATAATCACACTCATCCCTCGATACATATACATTGAAAAAAAAAAAGAAAGAAGTGTGAACTAAAAGCATACGAAAGATAATGGCATATCTGTGACAGTTATTAACGTAGTTACTATCAGAATGCTTGTCCTATTAAATGGACGAGGGTTGATTCAACCCCATCAAGAAATAAACTATTATCATTATAATTATTATTATCATTTGCGAACCTTTTTTAGCTCTAGAAAATGATGCTTTGTAGTCTTTATTGATTTCCCAAGCTTCTGAGCTGGCTCAATCTGATTGACTTTGACTTAATACAGTACTGAAATTGTACTCTCAAAGATACAACAAGATTATCTAGTAATTTGGACTCAATTTGCCTCATTTCACAAAGAAAAAGAATGTCTCGAGTGTCTCAGCTGGATTTACATAAAATTTTTAGCTAACCCATAGATTAGTGCGAGCACCCAAATTTACAACAAATCGGGTTAATGGTCTAGTGGTATGATTCCTGCTTTGGGTGCAGGAGGCCCTGGGTTCAATTCCCAGTTGACCCCTTTATTTTTTTAATTTTTTTTTTCATCTCTTAACTGAAGTTTGCCCATATAAATGAATTTTTCGGACCTCAGTATCAATTGAACAGTACATCTGAATCTACTTTTTTATTTACGAAT
The DNA here is from genome assembly GCA_001661425.1 of Ogataea arabinofermentans. NCBI lineage: Eukaryota > Fungi > Ascomycota > Pichiomycetes > Pichiales > Pichiaceae > Ogataea > Ogataea arabinofermentans. Next base: position 806 of record KV453847.1, read on the forward strand.
GTTGAAATGATAAATTTACCTAGCAGTTTGAATAACTATATACTAATTAAATAATGTGAATCAATAAACTTCTAAAATGTATCTACCATCTTCTTTCAATTCCTCAACTTCCTTAGCAGAGTCAATTGTGACACCTCTAGCAGCAGCATCATTTTCTAAGATATCTTGCAAACATTGAGAGATATCTGGAACAGGCCAGGTTGGACCACATAAGTAGAAATGACCATTTTTGTTTATCATCAGATCAGTCAAAGCAGTCAAATCTTCTCTGATTTTATCTTGGATATAGACTTTCTTAGCTTGATCTCTTGAGAATGCAGCACCAACCTTGGTCATAACACCTGAATTCAAATAAGCTTCCCAATATTCACCATACAAGTATTCTTGTCTTTTATGTCTTGAACCTAGATACAAGTAAATCTCACCAATTTCTTGTCCTTGTTGAATTTGGTAATGTCTTTCTTCAACAAAAGCCTTGAATGGAGCTAAACCAGTACCTAAACCAGCCATGATGATTGGTTGTGTGGTTAATGGTGGTAGCTTCATGATTGATGGTTTAACAGAAACAACCAATTCCTCACCTATCTTCAAGTCAGTTAAGTATTTAGAACATTGACCAAATCTTTGACGACCAGCTTTATCTTTCCAATCAACAACAACAATCAATAGATGAACTTCATTTGGGTGTAGTTTTTGAGATGAAGCAATAGAATATTCACGTCTCTTCAAAGCTGGGATCAATTGAACAAGATCTTGAGCACTTGGTCTTGCAGATTTGAATTGCTCGAAAATATCAATGTAGTTGTAGAATTCAACTTCTTGGTATTCTTTCAACAAATCAGCACCTGCTGGTGAACCAAGGTTGGTCAAGACAGTCTTTTCAGCCTCATCAGTAGCAAACTCGGCCAAAGATTCGTAGAATCTCTTTGGTGGCTTACCTAACAAATCAAGATTTTCAATGAATGATTGTCTAATAGTTCTAATTTCAAAGATAGAGTCATCTTCTTTAGAAACAACTTCAACCAAATCATTAGAGTTTAATCCGTACATTTCAATGAATTGATCAACTAATTCTGGAGTGTTTCTACCATGGATACCTAAAGCTTCACCAATGTTATAGGTCAATCCAGTTCCAGAGACATCAAATTCAATGTGGAAAATGTTACGATCGTAGTCTGATGGAGTTAATCTCTTGTTTTCTTTAACCTTAACGACAAAGTTCTTAACAGGTAAATCTGGTCTCAATGATTTGTTGACATCATAAACTTCTTTGAAAATCAACTTCTTGGTTAATTCACTTTGAGAATCAACAACGACAGCAGTTTCGTCAACAAACTTCTCTCTTGGGTTTGGAGTGAATGATGACTCAGTGAATTCAGCAAATTCGTTATCTTCTTTCTTTTCAGATTCTTCAGTTTCTGGGATTGTAGCCCATTCTTCAGAATATTTGATTTCTCTCAAACCAACTTCGGTAATCTTTTCAACCAAGTTAGCAATAACGGAGGCTAATAATTCAGCTTCAGAACCGAAAGCTTGTAAGATCTTTGAAACGATACCACCAACATTCAAATCTGGGTAAGCTAACTTCCAGAATGCAACTTGAATTGCAATTGAACTGGTTCTACCAGTTGTGGATTCATCTTCACCAACAGCTTCCAAGTCAACTAACTTCAAGTTTAGCTTGTTCAATGCCAATTCTCTCTTGAATGTTGGAGTCAAACTCTTTTCGATAAACTTGGCTTCATCAAACTTGTTTTCTGGAGCGTTAACAATTAAAATATTACCTGATTCCTTCAAGTTTGGAATGATTTCAATCTTTCTCAAGATGGAAGCATCTTCGATAATAGCTAAATCCAAATCGGTACCAAATGAATTACCTGCCTTAATATCAGCTTGGAATAAACCAGCATTAATGTAATTGTTGAACTTTGGTCTATACTTGATATTTAAATCAGGAACCAATGACAAAGCATGAGCGATTTTTGAAGGAATGTCAGCAAATCTAGAGTTATCATTTGAAATGAACTTGAAGTTGGATCCAACAGATGATAAGCTTGTAATATCAGATGAAGGAGCATGTTCATCAATGATTTCCTTCAAGTCATTGATTTCTAAAGAAGAACCTGAATAAGATTCATCAATAACGTTGATGAAAATTTGACTCAAGAATAATGAAGCTTGAATGTCTAATCTTAACAAGTTAACACCGTTGAATTTTTCTCCAATAACAACCAATTTCTTCAAACCAGCTGGTAATAGCTCGGTGAATTTAGCAGATTCAAATGGTAATGGGACTCTAACAATGATAGCACCGACACCAGTGTTTGTTGATGATTGAATTAATTTAATCAAGTTTGTGGATTCACTAGAACCGTAAATGACAAAAACAGTTTCAGCATTTGCTGGACCATAGTATTCAAATGGTTTATAAGTAGTTCCTAACAATTTGTTCAACTCTTGTAAAGCAAAAGAAATCTTACTAACAGAAGGAATGGTTTCGATTTTGCCATTTAAGTTAGCATATAATTCATCATAAGTTGATCTGATTTTGTCATTTGTTAAAGCACCATCGATAGTTTCGTTAGTCTTGATGAATGATAAACCATCAAACAAGTGTAAGTTGGTTAGATCGAATCTTGATAAGACTGATGACAAGATACTCAAATGTTGAGATTCAACAGCATTCAAAGATGTAACGATTGGCAATTTCAAGTTTTTGGCAATTGATAAAGTCAATGAGTAATTTGAAACTAGTTTGGAATTGGCAAAATCATAGTCTAAAGTAGCAACTTGGAAAGAGATTGGCAAGTTCAAGTGATTTTGATGTAACAAAACAGGTTCCATGAAAGTTAATGCAGAACTTGGAACAATGACAGAGATTGGATCGTTTGAGGATGATTCGTTCAAGTATCCTAATAGTAAGTTACCAGCACCATTTCTGATCTCCAAGTTGTAAAGCTCAGGAACAATCTCGTTCAAATTTTTTCTTTTCAAGTTTGACCATAAGTTCAAGATAGACTTGTTAGCTGAATTTTCAGAGTCACCCAAGACGCCATAGTTGAAAATCTTGTTTGATAACAAGTAAGTGGTGGACAATAATAAATTATAAGGAGAAGTCAAGACCTTACCCTTTAATTCATATGGATCTAATGGTAAACCGAAAGGAGAGCTGATGGTAGCTGATGATAATGCAACAGATGCTGAGACAGAGTTAGTCTCTTCTCCTCCGTGTTGTGAGATAGAAGGCATTCTTTGATGTTAGAAGTTCGAAAAAAACCAGATGCAAGAATCAAATAACCTTTGTGTGCTTCCCTATTCAAAGAAAAAGAGAAGAAAAAAAAACATTTTCTGAGTATCAACATTGTTTTAGAACACTTTCCCTCCTGCTTTCCAATTGGGGATCCAAGAGCCTGAAAAAAAAAAAAAAAAAGTGTGGAGTCAACTTGACAAGCGTTCTGCAAACACCGAGACTGGATTTTGAAAAATCACGTGACACTACTGAGGATGCGGCTCTTTTGAATTCTATTTTTCGTGTAATCGATTATGTCATATTTTTGGTAGCATGTATGCTTCCTGCTACCATTTTGATTTACGTTCCTGAGAATGATTACGGCTAGGTATAAGAGTAGTGATTTTATTCAAATATTAAACGTGGTATAGTCAATTATTCTGCTCTTTAAGAATAAGATCTGCGTCAAACAATCCATCCAATCCTACATTTTCATTAACTTGACTAAATCTAGTCCAGTATCCTAGGCTTCTAGCCAACCTTAACGATTTCCAATTTAGAAGATCTTTTTCTTGTTTGAGATCATTCAACTCTTTTGCAGCCTTTGATTTTTTGTCCTCTGTAGCTGTCTCGAGTTCTTGTTTTTTCCCTTCCAAATTACCAAATATAAAGTAAAGATCATCCCTATAAGAATCCAACTTCTCTTCTGCATCAACTTGCTTGTTCTTGATTTCATCCAAACCAGTTTTGATACTCCATATTTTGGTTAGTTTAGCAGTTCCCATTTTATGAGTATATGGTCTTTTGACGTCATGACATTTTTCGAGATGTTCTTCTGCTTTTCTTTTCTTGAAATCGGATAACGAAATCAAATCATTAGTTGCGGGATGATTGAATTGTTTTAATTTAAGATACTTCCATTCATGTTCTCCGTAACTAACAACATACCTCATCAATTTATAGAATTCAAGATCAGTCGTTCTGTAATGAGTCTCAATTGAGGTTAACATATCAGAAATCGTGTCCTTGATGAGATCGTTATCAAGTTTTGAGCATCCAAAATCAGGAGCTTTGAATTTCTTATGTTTGCTATTGATATCATTCATAATTGATGTCCATTTATTTTCATTGTAATTATATAAGAAACTCAACATAATGTAAAGTTGCAAAGCAATAATACGTCTATTTTTGGGTATTTTGAATTGTTCCACAAAATCGTCGGAATCTAAAATCCAATCACAATCATAAACTTTTGTTGCATATTCTTCAGCAATTATTGCAATTTCTTCAGGTTTTATCGCTTTCTTAGGCTCAAGTTTTGCATCTGGTACAGCAGCATATTTCTTATCCGTTTCCTTCAAAGATCTCAAGATGTTATTCATGTGAAAGATAAAAGTTGGTTGCTGGCCACGATATTTTTGATTTTTGAAAAAGTTAAGCTCATCAATAAGTGTACTGAAATCACTAGTAAAGTATAATGAAACTTTCAGATAATCGCCATAAATCGTTTCTAGCAAACCTCTTTGAATTCTAGTATTAGTTGTATTTGATATTGGCCATTTTTTAGTTTTTGAAAGATTAAGGTAAGTTTTTTGAAAGTCATTGAGTTTCCAATCTGCAGTTAATAACAATCTATCACTGATATCAAATGAATCAAAGATAAAACCATTCAACCTGGTTGCAAATATATCATGTTCTCTCAATTGATTTGTTAATCTCGGTAGAATATTATTACCTATTTGTAAAAGTGTCGATCCAGGTTTATTCTTACCTGTTAACTTATTATTTAATGTGAGTCTCAATCTTCTTTGGAGATTTCTAGGATCAAAGAAAACGGCACCGAATTGTTCAACAACAAAATTCAATGAGCATGTTAACATTATTGTATTAAGCGTTTGCATTGGGAAAGCCTGTATATCTTCGATTGGAAATTTAGTGAAGGCCAAATGAATGGAAATATCCAAAATCGCCAGGATTTTGTTCAACAACAAATCTTGGTCTTCAGTGGGGAGCACAGATACCAGTTGAAGTGATATCAAATTGCTGAAAAATGTAGATGCAGCTTTGCCTTTATAAGGTAATGTCTCAATATTCAAATCTTCAAATTGAGTATCTATTGTTAACTTCATGACATCTGATTCATGAGATGGGTCGTACCTAATATCATGATCAGAGCAATATTCAGTGATGATTGTATCAACAGCTAGCTCAAGGCGTTGTGAGTAAGTTTCAAAAAGCCCTTTGATAGATTCCGTCATGGTAAATCGATTTATATTCGTATATACTACACAACACTAGGTGTTAATCTAGTCAAGTTGGTTTCATGGTACATATAGTTTCTTCAACAACTGTGCTTCTCAGAGTAAAAATTGCAGGCCGGTCGATCACTTATCGGCGCGTCGTGTCGGGTCGATTTCTGAAGGCTTACTGATACTGAATTAGTTTACTCTTGGTCTTTTCAAAGTATTGAGGATTATAACAAAGATAGCAATTATATTTCACAGATTAAATGATGAAATTCATTAGATTTGGCATATACATGGTTCTAGAACTCTAAAAATAGCTGATTATCGTGAAAAAAGTGGACAATCGTCTCTGGTAAGCTAAAAGCAGAGGAGATCTTCCTGCTGCTGTTGTTTTCGGACGACTAAAGCACACTTTCAAGAAACAGATTTAACTCAAAAACCACAAGAGTATGATACAAGAAGATATCAAACCAGCCAAAATCAAAGAATCTCTCTTCTTTCTTGTATTAATCTTTTTAAGTAGAACATTCAGTCCAGGCATCGTGCTCAATGACCTCTGTATCTTATTACTAAAATTTGATAATGTATTTCTTTGCCTTAATATTTCATCTCTTGTTTCATAAACTTGACTTATCAAAGTATCCATAGCATTGTGTTGCTGATTTAGTCTTAATCTTTCATTCAACATGTAGCCATCTTCATCTCCAACATTTGAGGATGTCGAATCAGTAACTCGTCTTTGATGATCCTCAATATCTGTACGGACATCAAACAGTAAGTTCAGTCTACTACGTTCTTGTTGGATTGTTGATTTAATTCGTTTATAGTCTATTTTAGATTGATTCAAATTTTCTTTATGTCTGGTCAGTTGTTGTAATTTTGATGTTGAAATTGTATTTTCACTCGATTGTGAGTCAACGACTTTGTTCAATTCTCTTATTAATTCTCCAATACTCGTTAATGTAGCTTCGATTTTATTCTCGGCTTCTAGTTCTTCGGGAGTTGCAGATGATGAAGGGGAAGAAGTGAAAGAAGAATATGTTGACAGATGATTTGAAAGATGGTTTTCCATCGATATGATCTGTGTTCTTAATTGATTAAACGTTAAACTCATTTCTGCAGTGCTCTTGGGAGTATATGTTTACTTTCTGATAATTAGGTAGGTGCTAACGTGACGTGATTGTTATTGAATTGTTGCGAATTCCAAGTATATAAAGTGTCGTTTGAAGCCTGAAAGAACACGCAATTAATATTTTATAGTCAAGAAGTAATTGAAGTAATTTACCGAATAGACACAATCGATTATTTAAACCACTACAACTATGATAAGAATTCAACCCATGTATACAACGGTACGTTTGCTGTCTATTGGCTTTCTCTCTGTCTTTCTCGCTAAAGCGAAGCATTTCGTCAAGTCTCACTAGCCACGATCAAGTATAATTATGTGGCTGGTTAACTATCTTACTCAATTAGCACTCCTTAATCACTTGAATTACTCGACTATTTATATATACATATCTATAAGATAATTCTACTATAAAATCCCCACCATACGATCAAAGGAACAAGCTCATCGGTATTTGCACCGAGTTCCAACTGTTTCAAAAACTCTATAGTTTGACATGGATGAATCATATAATAAGGTCCTACAGAACTTAAACTTGGATCAGTAATTGTTATCAAGTTGGATAGTTCTAGCCTCGCAGACTCACTAGTGAATATAATAGACGTCGACGTAGGAGTATCTGACAAATTAGACAGTTCAGTGTCAATGTCAAGTAGATTTAGAAGTGTGTCAGTCGAACTTTCATCCGATCCAGATATCGAAGGTGCAGCTACCATCTTTGAAGCAGAGCCATACGATCTATCATTTCTAAAGATCAATTTCTTCAAAACATCTTGATTGAAAATCAATTTTCGAGATTCATAACTATAAGAGTCGTAATCCTCAACTTGTGAGTCTGATATCGTCTCTTCTTCTTCCTCTTTATCTGGATGCATTGTTGTCTCATAAACTCTAAAATAAAGTACTGGTGCTTGATATGAGTCATTGAATGAGATAACCAATTGAACTTCAAAAGTTTTTACCTCATCGTTTGAGTGCAATAGAACTTCAGGCTCCACATCCACTTGGGATATCAACGTAATTTCATTTTCTCTCAACTCAACGTTATGAAACTTCTCATTCAGAAGTAAGTGACTGATAAGTTTAGAAGTTTGATCATTGAATTGTTCACGTTTCATGCAACTGACCAGTACAATTTCGTTATAAGTACAATTGAGATCGTAAATGGTGATTATTTGTAGCCAGTCAACGTACACACAGATAAAGAACTCCCCCATATAGCGATATAGGTGCACGGATGCCATCTACACAGCCTTGAAACGGATACGGATGTTTGTATCCGAAACTCAACTCGTTCACCTATCAACTATATTTACTTGAGGCAGTATTCGATCACAAAGATAAATAGATTAACTGATAAAAATTGGGAATTTGATGAGAGTAAGAGGAATAAGTAACAGTATATAAAAGTAAATAGTAGTTGCAATAGCAAATAAAAAAAATAAAGTAATATAGATGAACTAAAAAGGAAATTCAAGGAGCAAAACGATTCAAAGACATGAAAATGAATGAAAAATTACTTCTCATTCAAAACACCTTTCAAAAACTCCTTGTTCCCTTAATGTATATATATAAATACATACAGATATATATATATATATATATATACAAATAAATAGGTTTGAAACTCGTTTGTATTTATGGTTGGTTGTTGTTATGATGATTGTTGATAGGAGAGCTATTAGTCAGAGTAAAAGTGTTTTTTCTCTTGATTGTAACGTTTCTCTTCAAATAGAATGGATTTCACCTATCAATATGTATATAGAGGAGTTGAAAAAACTTAGTCAAAAGCTAATTGCTTCTTGATTTCAGCAATGGCTTTACCTGGATTCAAACCCTTTGGACAAGTCTTAGAACAGTTCATAATAGTGTGACATCTGTACAAAGACATAGAGTTTTGTAACATTTCCTTTCTCATGTGTGTAGCTTCATCTCTTGAATCAATCATCCATCTGTAAGCTTGCATCAAAACAGCAGGTCCTAAATATTCTTGTTGATTCCACCAGTAAGAAGGACAAGAGGTTGAACAACAAGCACACAGAATACATTCATATAAACCATCTAATTTTTCTCTATCTTCAATACTTTGCAAGTTTTCTTTACCATCGGTTGGTGTCTTTGCATGTAAGTATGGTTTAATAGACTTATATTGTTTGTAGAAATGCGTTAAATCAGGAACTAAATCTCTGACAATGTACATGTGTGGTAATGGATAGATCTTAGTTTCTTTAGCTTCGTTTTGATCAATCTTACATAAACAAGCTAGTGTGTTTCTACCACCAATATTCATGGCACATGAACCACAGATACCTTCTCTACAAGATCTTCTGAAAGTCAAACTTGCATCTTGTTCATTCTTGATCTTTAAAATGGCATCTAAAATCATAGGACCACAAGCGTTTAAATCAACCTTGTATTCTTGCATGTATGGTTTTTTATCAGGAGTGTCTGGAGACCATCTGTAAATCTTGAAAGTCTTTAATCTTGGTTGTTTAGCTTGGGTAGCTAAAGTTCTTAGTTGAACCTTTGGAACAAAGTTTAGCAATTGAGTTCTGAACATTCTTGTTATGTTGTGAAAGAAATAGAAGTTGAATCGAAATTAAAACTTGATAAATAACGGTAACCTACAGATTAAACAAAATCAAGAACAAAGAAAGAGATATAAACTAGGATTAGGAGAGCACTCACCAACCAACCAAGTCCATCTCACTAGTGTGTGTGTGTCTCTCTCTCCCTCTCTGTGCCAAAGCAAGGTTTCTATTCATCAGGCGTGCATCACACAGTAAACACAGCCACAAAATTAGTAAAGATTGCACGCTGATTGGCTCTTTTGCTCTCATTTCGCACTCTAAACTGGCCCGCAACCGGGTCCCTGTTCGCTCGGATGCGAGACTCGCTGAGTCGCTGGCTTCACTCATGTCGATTACGCACAGCTGGTTTCATTGGCTTGACTGGGCTGTTTAACTAGTGATGTTAAAGAAAAGCAGAGATCAATTTACTCGACACACCATTCATCTCATGATTGATGATGGTGAGTTTACAAACTACTAGTATCATTATCTCTTCCCTCAACTCTTATTACAGGTCCATTGCTAAAATTGATCTTCTACCCTCCCCATTCTATCCCGGGGTCACCACTCGCAATAATGGTAGCTCGTACCACCAACGCTCACTTTTTACCCCAGACTTTTCATTGCAACCCACTCTCTCAGCCCGGTGGTACATCACACACCACGGTGGACAACCACCGCGTATTCTTGGGCTAGTCACTGGGTAAACGGAGTGCGACTGCACCGGATGTCTGCTTCCACTACTTGTATCGGATGCTTGCATGCGAATTTTCAAAAATCAGTCACGTGCAAATAAAATCAATATTATGTAAGTGATTAGTAAACTCTAAAAGTGTAAGGGTGTAAATAAAATTTCAAGCACTGCCATGGAAAAAAAATTGTGCGTGTGAGTTTTGATTTTGCTTTCTTTTTTTTGTTTGACGGCTCGTACGAGAAAGGAGGAGGCAGTAACAGGTAAGGGGTAGAAAGCGAGGGGAGCCCTCGGAACAAACAAATGGGATTGAAATATCCAAATTTATAGATATATACGAACGATGAAGCTATTGACATTTCCTAATATGTAAATACCGGGTATGCTTTTCGTTGTTAAAGTACTTAAAATGCTTGAAATGTAAATGAGCAACTAGCTAAAAAGTATCGAGTCCCCTCCTACCAAAAAATACACATGGTGCGGGAAAAAATAAAACGGCTCAGGTGGGATGAATGTGCAAATTTTATCATAATCACTCGGCATCGGGATAGAGCGAGAGCGTTTGGGGGTAAAAAGAGCAAAACCGAGGAAAAGCAAACACTGAGCAGTAAAATCGAACCACTTGCTCAAACATTTACGACTGCTCAACTGATGTCAAACTACTGGAAAAGTAAGCTGATGTTTTGATTTATATTGGAATAAGTAAAAAATCGTAAAATCCCCAAAGTTAAGTAATCACTAGGTGAAATGTATGTATATACAAGGTGGGAAAAAAACTATATGAGTCACAATAACAGTGATCATGATAAACTTACAAAAAGTGTAAAAAATAAAAAAACCGCAACTGTGTTCAAGGGCCTCCCCTAACACAACATATTTGAATATCATAAAATTTAATAAATAAAGTAGAAGTCGTAAATAATCATGAAGCCATCTTCACGATTTGAAATGATTCATAAGAACTGAAACAAATCAATTAGCACATTAAAGAAGGAGTAAATCTAAGTTGGCTTGTAGTTGAATGACTAACAAGATCTTTATAGTAAGCTGTATCACCAAGATTGTATTCCATAACTTCTTTAGGCGTGAGTTGAACGTCAACAGCATGATGATCATCACCATCACCGGATGAGATTGATGAACATGCAGATAATGAAGGTAGATCTTGAGCATATGAATCGTGAAATTCATCAGCATCATTATCAACAACAACAATCTGTTCTTCTTCATCAACATCCTCATCTGAATCCAAATCAGATTCATATGATAGCTCTAATGGAGTCTTGATATAATTGGAATTTAGATCAACCATTGATTCCGACATACCGAGATTATATATTCTATTGCTATTAGAGGAAACTCTTGATAGATTTGCACCGGAATGTGACTCATAGTCTGCTAGCTCATCTTCTTGATCGGATAAATCAGATGAATCTGAATCTGAATCTGAATCACCATTTAATTCATGAACTTCAACGTGAGCTGTCTGGTGATACCCAAGGCTTTTTGTTAATTGATTATGTGTTTGTTGATAGTTATCATCTTCAACCTCGTATTCATCTTCATCTTCGGAGTCTGACACTTCCTCGTAGTAATATTCATAATTATCATCATCGTCTTCATCAGAGTCATCTTCATCAGAATCGAAATCAGAATCATCAGAATTGTAGTAAAATCCAACGTCGTTATCAGAGCTCTTCTTGTTTGGTTTGGTTGGTTCTAGCACTTTGACGTGTTTTCCATCTTTTGATGAGCTGATAGATTCGAACGAAATCATTGAAGCCGATGAATCTGCGGTTGTATCGTGCATTGTTGAAGCGGATTCTTGATTCAATTTTTCAATCAAGTTATCCAAAAGGTTGGCCTGGCAAACAAGTCTGTGTAAATTAACATCAGATCTGACTGCTTCCTTTGTAAGTTTTGTCTTAACTTTCGAGGCTAGCATATATGTATCGAAAACTGGTGTATGTGTCAATTTTTGACTGTTATGTTTGTAAGTCATGGCGAGAGTCATTGTGAATATATTTATTTTAATAATTTAACTTAAACTTAGTGATGTTCCTGGATTTCGTTAAAATAATGATTTTGAAGTCTGATCATATGTATTTGTAAATGGGTTTGGCGTGTGATTAGTGACGTAAAGTGTTTATACTAATTAGTTTATAGCTTATGAAGATTGGAACAAGACAAATAAATATTGCTGAAAAGAAGGGGGACATGAAGGGAGGGATGGGCGTATTATATATATGCTACCAAGACCGACCGTTGTCAGATCCGTTCCATCCCATGCCGTCTGCTTAATATGGGATCCATGTTCAATTGCTCGGCTTCGGATTTTATTTTTTTGCACAGCTGACAAATTTACCGCACCGGGTGTTTGCTCTGCTCTTGGGCCGCGAATTCAGCTGGGGATGCTCGGGTCGAGCCCCAACTGGTCCCTCCAGTGGAAGTCACAGGTCGCAGGGGAAGATGAGCCATTTTCTTTAGTATCTCGGCCTCTTTGTCTTTAGTTTAGCTCTTGCCGTTTCATCGAGAAGTTGTTTATTGGATGGGAAAAGAGGATTGGTATTCAGATGAGAAGAGAAAGTAAGCTACTTTGCTTGCTTCGATTAATCCATGGTCGTCAACTGATTAGTAAAACTTTGTAACTATGCAGCAATCTGCTTTGACTCTTACTTAAAGTTGCGCGTTCGGGCGTGTTTACTAATCGGTATTATTAATGATGGCATATTCGGGCTTGACAGGGCACGTCCACGGCCTACGATCCAGCTCGCTTTTACGCTCTCGGTGGTAGCGGCCGCGGCCATAAAGACTTTCATGGGGCACACCAGTCGCTGGAATTTTCTATGAGTCAGTCCGGCTGGTGCGTCCCAATGTATTCAGTTTTCTCGGGTTGAACGATCGAGTTTTGTGTCATGTTCAGCCGGTCCTTTCATCTTGCTTATTCAGCAATAACGACGGGTGGTTCTCTTTGTTTCTTTCAGCAGCTTCAAAGGTTTTGCTCATCAACATAATGAATATAATTTCCCAAGAATAGACCAAAACGTTTCCTGTCATATTTTTCCGATCAGTTCCTTTGCGATCTGCGTTGAATATTATAAATTATCCAGGTACACTAATGTTGTAACTGCATGCTAGCCCGCTCGCTCCGACAGCTGTGCGAGCGAAAATTACAAATCAAAGCACACACGTCTTCGTTTTTCAGTTAATCCTATACTACGTGCATGTAGGTGAAGTTTAGCGTAGCTACCTAATTTTGCCGAAGGATCGTGAAATCATCCAGTTCATGACTTTCAGTGTAAACTCCTATCCGCGCAGAAGGGGCTTTAGAAGTTTAAATCCCCGTCTTCGGTGTTTTTTTCTCGGCCGTGCTAAATTTCTTGGTAATAGGCTGGCTGAAGTTTGAACCGTTGAAACTTAAAAGTGGAGGTGGGGTTTCGATAGAGTTGTCAGCTGATGAGGCTTTACATTATGTATTTACAGAACTACCGTCACTAGTCTTTGAAAATTACAAACTTAACTATCATGAATGGAATCAACGTGATGAATCCTATCTAACTCTGAATTAGTTGGGGATAACGCGCTTTTCCGAGCGGACCGACTAAAAGATTTGAAATCCTTCTCAAATCTACGGTAAGATCGGGGAGTCTTCCAACGCTAAAAGAAAGTGTGAACTTGTAAAGACAGATAACGGCCCGCTCGGTTCTATTATTATAACAGCCAATAAAAGCTCTCACTTTAGCCATAATAGATCAGATGCTATCCTATTATCAGTAATTTGTAAGCCGCGCGTACCTCGCATTTCTCTTTTCGGCCATCTCGTATAAGCAGAAACAAAACGTTTTATTGTTCTCAGATTTTTCTGCCAAGTTTCTAACCGTGCGTACTGTTGAGGATTATTAAACCAATATTTGTATAAGGATTAGTAAGAACACTACGTTTAATGAAAGTCTTCTGAGACTTTGTGTCCACTGTCGAAGTGAAAAATCTCCTATAGTATATTTTATGTATATATGTTATTAATATTAGAATAAAAGATTACCGATTATATATCTCAAAAGTACACCATGACTATTGAAGAAAGGATCGCCCAACTGCAACACGTACTTCCGTGTCTTCGTGATTGCATGCGTTCGTGCATGTCTATGTGGCCAGATTTGAGTTGCGGTTGTTAGTTTGCTATCAAGTTTCAACTAAAGCGCAATTGGTTGCGATTTGCTCGTTTAGTGATCTTAAAATTAGAAATTAGCTGAAATCACCTGTTGATTCCAAGCATCTTCAGTGTACCCATTACTCAAATGTATGACTTATGGGTACCGAGTCGGCAGCAATGTTGCTTCACTCAGTGAACAGTACTGAAATTGTGAATCATCACTAGATAAGAACGTACGTCATAAGGCTACTAATAAGTTGCGCTTTTTCCTCATAAAAGCTTACAAAAAAAAGGTGGATGTGGTGGAAGTATACCCCCCGATACATACAATCTAAAGTAACATCTTGCATTAATGCATAATTCTACATAGAATAAACAGTTTACCATGTAGTTGCATCCCACTTCTTCAACTCTTCAGCTTGTCCCAAAATATCTTTCTGACATTTCTTACGCATATAGAAAATAGGACAATCTTTATTGGAACATAAAACTTCTTGATGTAAAGATCCTTGACATCTTTGACATTCAGTCCACAACTTACTGAAATTCACCTCCAATTGATTCATCTTCGCTAGTTCCCTTCCATATAGCTCTCCAGACATTGACTTACAGTTCTTACACAATGCATCACCTTGAGGAATTGTAGTCTTACAATTCTTACAAGTGTTGGCTTTTTTGGCGAATCTCATCAATCCACCAGTCTTAGCAGCAGAAACAGTCACCGTTCTAGTATGTGAACCATTCAATAACTCTTTAGCTCTTCTTTCTCCCAGAATAGGCTCAAAAATTCTAATCAATGGATTTCGAAGTTGATTCTCCAAGTAATACTTTGTATCTATCGGTAATGAATTTTCCAAAACGTATAGCGGATCCTCTGATTTCTCGTAGTTTTTGTCACCAGCAGTCTTGATAATCACGTAGGCAACTCTATCTCCCAAAGTTGGGGCAGAACCTGCATCTCTTTTTCTCATTCTTTCGGCAAGTTCAACATGTGCTTGTTTGGCACTATAATCTTGTCTTGAAAGTGCCTTTGAGATAACCAATTGTGACAAATCTATTCTATTTTGTAACAAATCGGCAATGGTTTTCTTGACGAATTCCTCAGCACCAACAACGTCTCTTTCCTCAAGCATTAGTTGCAAAACCTTGGTGATCACGTTTTGAACCAGCCTACAGTTATCTCTTCTAACGGTCTCAATACCTTTAGTATCCATCTTATCAAATGTTTTTGGATTTGTCCAATAAAGACCAGCATATCTCTTTTTGTTGATCAACAAATATGGGTAATACACCTTTTCAAACTCTAGCTTGATAGGGTTTTCGAACTTGGTGGACACGTAATTGGCAGCTTCTTCACCAATCGTCATGCATGTTTCCAGATCATCATATCCAAACTTAACCATGACTGAATCGGTATCACCATAGATCACTTGAGCATCATATGGATAACCGTTTTTGATGCTGTATTTTTCTTGAACTTCGGTTTTTGTTTTCTCAATCATTACTCTACCAAATGATGTCACTGATGAAGAAATAGCTAGACAAGGCAACTTACCAATTGTAGCACCAGTAAAACCATAGACTGAATTTGCAGATATTTTCAAAGCCAATTGACGACCATTTAGCACTTGTTTCTTGAATGGGTCGGTTTCATTTTTGAGGTCCTTTTTAGCTTGCTTTCTGGCGGATAACAATTCCTGAAGAATTGTCGGTAGAATACCTTTCCTCTTATGTGACTTGACAAAGTAATCACCATTTGGCGTTAGAATGTAGTCCTCATCTTTCACAAGTTCAAGTCTATCAATTGTTTGTTTGTTTAATAATGTTGTATAACACAAATTATGTGCCATCATGATCGAAGGATACAACGATGCAAAATCCAAAGTAGCGATAGGAACATCATAATAACCTCTGATTGGTTCAATAACTGTGGCACCTTCATATTCTTCATTGACACCTTCACTCTTCATGTTTGGAATGACAATATCAAGATCAAGACATTTTCTGAATAGTTGAGAAATAACTTTGATCTGTTGACCTCTACTCAACAAGAATGAGAATGGGACACCTGTCACTCTTGCCATCTCAGTATAATTCACCAAACACATCAATTTTTCTGCTAATCTGAGAGGTAAGTAAGCATCTTTCAAACAATAAACGGCTAAACGTCTTCTTGTTTCCGCATTACCGTTTTGTAACTCAGTAATGATAGAGTGTTGCACATCTTCTTTCTGTTCATTCAAGAAATGAGCCGAGACAGCATTCAGAGTATACGATCTAAGCTTGTATTCTCTTTGAATGAACTGCAGTAAATCCAACTGCATTCTTCCTTCAATGTTGACAACCTTATTTTCCCTAGTACCGTAAGCTCTTGAACTGAACACGGAGTCTTTGATTTCTTGCTTGGAAGTGAGCAACCTACTAAAATATGGGAAATCATCAACCCTCAACGTTTTTGCTCTGTTAATCAAATATGGCAAATCAAAGTTTGCAATGTTGTAACCAATCACAACGTCAGGATCAACTTTCACCACGAATTCTTTCCATTTTCGAAGCATTTCACCTTCATCTTCATAAGAGAAAATCTCTGAACCGACAATAGGAGCACAAGATTTCACCGTGAAGACATTTCTAACAAAAGGAACTGGATCCCCAACTTTAGAAACAACACTAGCAATTTGGATAACTGGATCATGTTCAGCTTCAGGGAAGATACCTTTTCTACCGGCACATTCAATATCAAAAGATAAAATTCTTAATGGTGCCATGTTTAAGAAACGACCTTCAGATGGATGAGAAACAAGATTTTTGTAGTCAATAATTATCTCAAATTGACATGTTGAAACTTTTTGATGGTTTGAGACAACTTCATACTGTCCAGCTGGGGCTAACAACCATCCCATCCCGGTTATCTTGGAATCAACCATCATTCTCAGCAAGTATTGAATGTTATCAAAAGTCATTGATCCAGTAGGAGGGAACAAATCCTTATATTGGATCTCACCTCTTTCAAAAGCACTTCTCAATTTTCCTATGAATTTAGTATTATCCACTATAACCTTCAGAAACGGTAGCTTAGTATTGTTGTTAAATCCCCAAATTGATTCCTTGAAAGCAATCTCAACACCAACGACACCTTGATGAGTCTGACTCAGATGATCTTTAAATCCATCTATATCAGCATCTGATAAACCTTTTGGAACAGGGACGTATAGATAATGTTTGAATCCCACAACGTTACATAAGACAGTGTAGCCTTCATTTGTGATACCAAAGAATCTCACAGCTGATTCATTATCGATGACTGTTTCCTCAGCATCCAATTGTTGGAACTCTATATCATGGGTTTCAGGACTGTGATTCACAATTGGAGGTCTTTCCCATACCTGTCTATCTGCTTGGACTGTATTCTTGTTTTCAGTGGTAGCTATCGTGAGTAGTTCTTTTTCGAATGCAGAGGGTTCGTTATCTATCTTGGATGATGTTAGCTTCTGATGAAGTTTCTTTGCGTTGAAGGAGCCATGCACCGGTAAATGAAAGCCCTGTGGTTTGATGGATTGATTTGCTATTGGTAATGAATGTGCAGAATCGGTTGCAACATTGTCATCTATGGAGATGTCTAAGTGACGTCTTTTATTAGCCGAAGAGTAATTCTCATCGTGTTCATGCTTGGAATTTTCCATAATCAGTTATATGCTGTAAAATATGCACCAATGAGCTGTTGAAATGCGATAATGCCTGTCTATAATCTGACAAACCAACGCCAGACAATCACGTCCTTGTTAATAGTAATTATTAATAAGGTCAGATCAGAATCCATGACGCGTTGAAGCAGAACAGGCGCGACTTTGCTGAACAGCAAATCTGTTTTGGCAGCAAAATGGAAGTTGCCTTTCAAAGGGCAGAGATGAGTAATCGGTACCTTTATAGCCCTGATAGTGGTACACTAGCTAATGTATAAAAGGACAGCTACAACAGCACAAGAATGAGCCTCAATTTCACTGGTACAACTAGAAAGAAGCAAGTGAATCTTGGGAACAGAAGCCTGGGATCAAGAACTCAGATTCTACAAAATGCACAACTTGAAAGATCGAAAAGAGAAAGATATAGGAAGGAACAAAATGCTTCCACTACGATCCAATCTGCAATTAGACGTTTCAATGATCTGAGGAAGTGGAATCTGGAATTGAGTGCTTTGTGGGATGGAAAAGATGTGAAGCAGTTTATCTACTTCTTCAAAAATGTAGTTTTACTTCAAGATATTAACCAGAGTTTGAGTCAATTGAAGGATATTAGCCTACAGATATATAATACACAGTATAACTGGACGCCCTCACTTTACGAAACCTTAGCTAACTGTCTCATATCTGCTATTGATAAGGTGGCTGACCTCCAAACAGAGAGTGGCATTACTCTAATTCACGAGATGGCTTCTCTGGTGGATGTGATATGTGAAGCGGAAATTGTTAATGAGAATAATGTCAAGCTTGATCTATTCATCAGATCAATGTTGAAGAATTACAAATTGAACGGTTGTGTCAGTCTGATACTAAAGTACGGATCTTCAAAAAAGACTCTAGAGTTTGTTACATTTTTCACTAAACCGGAAGAAGAATTTATACTGAACATCAATAGCTCGAATCAAGCTGGAGAACTTGTCGAAAGTTTCAGATGTCAACTGCAGGCAATTATAGTAAACAAAAAGAAGTTTGAAGAGGAGTTTAGTGATATTCAGAGATTCAACTATTTGATGAACATTATATTACTATTCTATAGCACAAATGCAACCTATTTTGAGATTGATGAAATTTTTATCAAAGGATTTGCCATTCTTTTGGATACTCTATCATGTGGTTTATATTTTCCTCAGGATGATCTTTACGATGAAATGCAGATTGACATATCTAACGGAGCTAGTCTTCAAGCTCAAAGAGGACAAGATGATGTTGTGCTTGTGCAAGGCGTTCAGCCAAGAATGATCAGAGTTGAGAAACATAACTATCCTTATATTGAGAAATTGTTTTATCATTTCGGTAAACGTGTGATGAAAGTTTGTGAGAGTACGAACGCTAGTGGTGATCTTTTGGTATCCTTTTTCCATGCACTCATACAACTGGCATGTCCACCCGATAGTAGCTACGATATCAATTTGAAGATAAAAGGGGACATTCTTTTGGATATGGTGGTTGCTTCTTCATCTTTCAACTTTTTGGATACATGGTTCTCTACTTTATGTGACAATGATTTCTATAACGAAACTTTAGTCTTGGTGACCGAAGGTAGTGGTAATAGATTCTGGGTTTCTGCTTTTGGGGCTGAGTCTGAATCATGGTGGAATACTTTACATTTGTTTCAAGAAGTTTACTCGTGTCTCATGTATTTATCGAACGATTCAGATTTATTTGGTAATGGTAGATTGGACAAAGAAAATTATATGTCTTTTGTTTCGTTCTTAAAAAATTTCTGCATTCTTACTGTTTTGAGTGGGAGAACAATCAATGATTATTTGAAAGATAGAGTTGATTCTAAAATCCTGAAAGCGTACAAATTGGTAGCCCGATTATCGCTCAAACTACTAAAACAGATCAATACGAGAGATCTAAGGATGAGTTTGTTTGACAATGACTTCTGGCTGATGAATAGTTCTTTTGGATTTTCGTTTTCATCTGTTTTCCCTGTCTTGGCATTGATTGAAGAAAATCATGAAGATGATACTTCATCAAGCGGGAATAATGGCATTGATTTATTCGAAGAGGGTGCGAAAGTGTTTGGCAGAATGGTTAATCCACAGATGATGAACAATCTTCTAATCGTTACTTATCTTCCCTTCATGATTCCATTTGAAATGCGTGCGGAGATTTTCCATAGATTAATTGATTTGGATAAGACAAAGGTAATCAATATCTACGATAAAAGAACTCCCGGAACCGTCTCAAGAGGTAACGTACTACAAGATTCGTTTGATCAGTTTGGTCATGTATCTGCTGCCGATTTCAAGAAACAACTGTCAGTGGAATTCATCAATGCATTTGGTGAGAAAGAAGCAGGTATCGATGGTGGTGGTTTAACTAAAGAGCTTTTAACCAGCATAATTGAGGATGCATTTGTTACTTCAAACTCCAAAAGTACCAAAAAAATGAATGATAATGAGAACTTCCCATACTTCAAAATTACTTCAAACTATCAATTTTACCCTAACCCTGAACCAGCTTTGGAAGTAATGTATGGATCTCAAAATAAGAATTCTCACTATAATAAAGGAGAATTGATGAACAAACTCGATATGATTAAATTTTTGGGAATGGTAATCGGAAAATCAATCTATGAGAATGTTTTGATTGATGTTTCATTTGCACCATTTTTCCTCAATAGATGGACTTCTTCAAGCTTCAAGGATTTCTTAGGATTTACACAGCAAGGCGCTGAAACAATGCAACAACGTAACTCTTTTGATGATTTGAAAACTTTTGATGAAGAACTATACGATAACTTGATTAAACTAACAAAATTGTCTGAAAGTGAACTGGATGCTTTAGATTTAACGTTTACGATATCAGAAAAGATAGGTGGAACTGTTGCAAATGTCAATTTAGTTCCTGGGGGCTCAAATATAAAAGTTACCAAAAAGAACCGACTTCAATACATTTATGCGACTGCCAAATTCAAACTAGATAAATCAATAGCTACACAATCTGAATATTTCTTAACTGGTTTGTTCATGATCATCAAGCCACAATGGTTATCATTGTTTAATTCTTATGAACTTACAAAATTGATATCAGGCGGTGAAAAAGAGATTGATATTGAAGATTTGAGAAAGCATATTGTTCTTGGTGGGTTTGCTGAAGATGATCAAACCATTAAGGATCTGTTTGAAATCTTGAATGAATTCAGTAAGGAGGACAAAGCCAAATTTGTAAAATTTGTCACATCAAGTTCGAAACAACCGCTATTAGGTTTCAAAGAATTGAATCCAATGTTTGGAGTTAGAAATGCTGGAAGGTTCATTAATAGATTGCCTACTGCTTCCACTTGTGTCAATCTTCTTAAGTTGCCTGATTATCAGGATAAAGATGTTTTAAGAGAGAAGTTACTGTACTCAATCAATTCACAAGCTGGGTTTGACTTGTCGTAGATTTACAAGTAATCATAATTACGGTGGATTGATGAACAAAAGTATACAAATAGGCATTAAATACGATGAAATGCTAAATAGAACTGTCAACAGTAAATAGCAGAATATATGAAATAAAAGCGTAAATAATGTAATGAATGACGAGGTATCAAAGCAATTAAAGGGGGAGGGGGAGTAAAATTGAAAATAAAACTTAAAAAAACACAAAAAAAGAAGCAGAAGCTTCAATGAACCATGAGAGTAAAAGTGATTGAAATATAACCAAAAATATCCAAAACAAACCAAGTCAAACCAAGTCAAACCAAGTCAAAAAGCTAACAAATAAATCATCAATTGTCATCAAATATCTCCTCAATCTTATTCGCTGAAGCCACTGTATTCGAACTGGCTGTATGTCTTAAACCACTAGGTTTACGTTCTGGGGGTTCAAGATGTTCTGCATTACTATTATTGTTATCGAGTGGAACACCAGGATCACTGTGATGTCTATGCAAATCTGTGTATCCATTTTTCAGCTGCACTGCAAAATTCTTATTTTGACTTTTTGAGAGTTCCTTCAGTTGATTCATATTGTGAATACATTTAGAAATGGTCTGCACAAGTAATGTAGGTTTCAATGGTTTTGATAAATATTCATCCATTTGAGCTTTCAAACAACGCTCTCTATCTCCCAACATTGCATGGGCGGTCAATGCAATGATAGGTGTACGGAAGCCTATTGAATCAATATATTTCTTCTTCTCCCACTCTCTGATATTTCCGGTTGCTTCAAATCCACCCATGATAGGCATTTGAACATCCATAAGAATAACATCATAATCTTCTCTTTTAACAGCCTCAAATGCTTCCAAACCATTTTCAACAACTTGAACTTTGTGACCATGGTTCTCAAGAATCTTAACAGCCAATTTTTGATTCACCAAATTATCTTCAGCTAGTAGAATCTTATATGAGGTTGAACCATCATTGTTCAATGGAGAAGCCCTGCTTTCCAATGCTGGTTTCAAGACTGATGCCAAATCAGTAACTGAGCAAGGTGTATTACCGTATGAACTAATACCCAAATCCAGGCAGACTCTCATATTTAACGATGGAATTGATGGATGAAGTAGAACCAAAGGAACGTATTTGATTTCAGGTAACAATCTCAATTTTCTTGCTGTTTCAATTGAATCGATGATAATAATATCATAATTTAGAGGATCTTTTATGCTCACTTCTGTAACATCTTCAACAACCAAAGGTTCCAAAGACAGTAGCCTAATACTTTCTTTGATTTGTTCAATGGCTTCAGCATCGTGATCAATGGAAATAAACAGAACTTGATGACCTTTGAAAGGGAACAAAATTTCCAGTTGTCTTGATAAATCAATCTTTGTAGGAGACACCAAAATAGTGAAATAGAAGTTTGAACCTTCACCGAAAGAAGAAGTAACCCATATCTCACCACCCATCAAGTGAATCAATTGTTTAGAAATAGATAAACCCAAACCGGTACCACCAAACTTTCTGGTAGTTGAACCATCTGCTTGGCAAAAGTTATCAAAAATGACACCTAGTTTATCCTTTTCAATACCAATACCGGTATCACTAACACAGAATTCTAGTAATAGTTTATCAGTATTGTTCACAATTCTAGAAGTTTTCTTTACACTAACGGTAACTTTACCATGATTAGTAAATTTGATTGCATTACCAGTCAAATTCAATATAACTTGTCTTAGTCTGAAAGAATCACCAACTAAATTATCCGGGAATGAATTGTCAACTTGATAGATCAAATCTAATTGTTTCTCGATGGCTTTAACTGCTAGAGTTTTCAAAGCACCAAAAACGGTACCTCTTAACGAGAAATCAATTTGTTCAATAGTCATTCTATTGGCTTCAATCTTTGAAATATCTAAAATATCATCAATGATTGTCAACAATGAATTTGCCAAATTATGAACAATAGATAACATTTCTCTTTGATATTGAGTTAATTGGGTTTCTAATGTTAATTGAGTCATACCAATGATACCATTCATAGGAGTTCTAATTTCATGCGATGTATTTGCTAAGAATTCAGATTTAGCTCTGTTGGCCAACTCAGCTGCTTCTCTGGCAGCTGTATTTCTTTGAATAGATTCTCTTAAATTCAAAACCATTTGATTGATCTTGGTTTTCAATGCATCCATTTCACCGGATGCTTCAACTGTAATGAATCTAGTGAAATCACCATCTGTTGCAGCAGCTGTGATTTGAGCAAATGCTCTCACTTGAGTAGTTAAATTCGAGGCCATCATATTGACATTTGTTGTAATCTCTTTCCATAAACCATCAACATCGTTGACTTCTGCTTGGACACCTAATTTACCATCAATACCAACATCCTTGGCAACTCTTGTAACTTCTTTTGCGAAAACTTGCAAAGAGTCCACCATCTTATTAATGGTATTTTTCAATTGCAGAATTTCTCCTTGAGCTTCAACTTTAATTTTTTGAGATAAATCACCATGAGCAACTGCAGTTGTAACTGTAGCAATGGATCTGACTTGATTTGTTAAATTATTGGCCATGATGTTAACTTTCTCGGTAACTTCTTTCCAACAACCGTCAACATCTGTAACATTAGCTTGACCGCCCAAGATACCTTTAGTACCAACTTCGGTTGCTAAAGTTCTAACTTCTTCAACGAATGTCGTTAATCTATCCACCATCTTATTAATTGTGACCTTCAATTCCAAAATTTCTCCTTTACAATCAGCAGTAACTTTGGTTGATAAATCACCCTTAGCAACAGCCGTTGTAACATTAGCAATATTTCTGACTTGAGTGGTTAAATTTAAGGCCATAGCATTGACATTATCAGTAAGTTCCAACCAGATACCAGAAACGTTACCTGTTCTAGCTTGACCACCTAATCTACCTTCAACACCAGTTTCACGGGCAACCCTAGTAACTTCAAAAGCAAACTTTCTCAATTGGTCAACCATCTTATTGATAGTATTTTGTAGTTGTAGAATTTCACCTTGAGCATAAACGTTAATCTTTCTTGATAAATCACCAGCAGCAACTGCACTGGTAACTTCAGCAATTTCTCTAACTTGATTAGTCAAATTCAAGGCCATCGCATTGACATTATCAATCAAAGATCTCCAAACACCACAAGCTTGAATTTCAAGGGTTTTCACTTGACCACCTAATTTACCATTAGCAACTTCTGTTGCTAAATTCGTCACTTCGTGAGCAAACGTTTGTAACTGGTCCATCATCGTATTGATTGTAATTTTAACTTTCAAAATTTCAGGATCATTTTCTTCTTCATCAATTTGAACTTTCTTAGATAAATCTCCCATGGCAACAGATATTATCACTGTTCCAAGTTCAGATAGTGCATTCAAAAACGCATCTTTTTTCTCATGTGCTTGAGCTAACTCTTCAGTCAATCTCTTGTTTTCATTTTCTTGTGAAATGAACTTCTGTAATAATTCTTCTCTTAAAGAGCAGCCATGTTCTTTGAAAAGTACAGGATCCGAAAGAACGGACATTATATCTGCCGAACTCATTGTAGATTAGATATGTATGTATGTATGTATATATGATAAATATATGTGTGTGTATGTGTGTGATTGTCTGGGTTAAATTGTTTGGCGTGGATAAAATCACAAATTTGCCTTCAGTGGAACGTCTGTTATCTGTAGTTGATATGAGTTCTTTGTGTATCTGGCTGAACAATAATTTCTAGTCACTAGTTTGTGTGTATATTTTGATTATTATTTAGTGATGCGGGTAAGACAAAGCAGGAACAAGAGGGCAATCTGTAAAATAGTCTGAGTGCGTATATGAAACGATAATAATATAATGTAACACCAAAAAAAGAAGATTCTTGGGATCGGCTAAGTAACGATAGAAGTGGTACACTATCAATAAGAATTAGAGAAAAGTGATGTTCATATAGTAAGCAGGAATACTAAAGTAGTTGAGATCGAGATCAATAGCGTTTGTTTCAAATTCAAACAAAGGTACCGACCGTGTCTGGAAGGAGACAAGCCATCAGGCCCAGTTTGGTGATCAAACTAACAAGCTTGCAATTGTGACAACGTGGCGGCGGGCGGTACCTGCGGCGAGTCATCTTGACGTGGCAAATTAGTGTGTGGCGGTGCTCGGCTTTGTTTTGTTTTGTTTTGTTTTTTGTTTATTTTTAGTAGCACTCATTTTTCTGGCGACTATTTTATTACCACCGACGCGTCGCTCGGACTGTCTCGTATTCAATACCTGAGTCCCACACCGGGCTCCGTCCTAATTTACGCATGTGCTGTGCCGTCCGGCACCGATTGCCCACCCTTGCACAGATATCTGCCGGGTAGCCGGGCAGTCTCCCCCTGCGGCTCACAAATCTGCCCGTTCGACCTTATTAATATGGCTGTGCTAATTTATCTGCTTGTATCAGTCTGTGATTCCGATACCCCGGGCCTTTGTATATATTATTATTACAGTAATCTATCAAAAGTGTTGCTTTGCTTTTCCCCGTATCACTCGAGAAATGAATCATCAGCACATGATAATGTACCTCGAAGGCAAATATAATGGTCCCTCGATTAAGTAATGATTCCTTTCCATTGCCCCAGAAATCGTTCACCGGCGTAAGGTAACAAGATTACAATGTGATTCACCATTTCATGTTCTTTAGTAAATCTATATAAACATTTCCACTTTCCCCAGATATTAAATCTCAGTATCTTCATACCATCTTTTTTCTTCTCACTCCTTTCAATTTCAGATAAAATATATATCTTTTGCTTCTTTTGCTTTTTTTCATCTGATATAACCATTTGCGCTTTTGATTGAAAAGCATTAACTAAAAAAACCACCTGTTTTCAACTTTTCTCGTTTGTCATCTTCTACTTCTCTTTCTTCATCAAAATATCATGTCTGCATCTGCAACTTCCAACAAAAGGCCAAAGAATACCGCCATTGATTTGATTGCGGGTGGTACTGCAGGTTTATTTGAAGCATTATGCTGTCACCCATTAGATACAATCAAGGTGAGAATGCAACTTTTCAAAAAATCAACGGGGTTAGTTGGTAAAGGAACGAAACCTCCAGGTTTAATTGCTACTGGTGTTTCAATTTCTAAAAATGAATCCTTTTTAGCATTGTATAAAGGTTTAAGTGCCGTTGCTATTGGTATTGTTCCAAAGATGGCAATTAGATTTTCTTCATATGAATTTTATAAAGGACTATTCACAAATAAAGATACTGGAAAAGTTTCAACTTATGGTACTTTTACTTCCGGTGTTATGGCTGGTGTGACTGAAGCAGTCATTGTTGTTAATCCAATGGAAGTTGTTAAAATCAGAATGCAAGCACAAAATAATTCTTTAAGGGATCCTTTACAAATTCCAAAATATAGATCGGCTCCACAAGCTTTTTTTGCAATTATAAGAGAAGAAGGATTCAAGACTCTTTATAGAGGTGTTGCCTTGACTGCCGCTAGACAAGCAATTAATCAAGGTGCTAATTTTACAGCTTACTCCTTCTTGAAATCAACTTTACAAGATTATCAAAATACTGAATTTTTACCAACTTGGCAAACTGCAATCATTGGTTTCACATCTGGTGCTATTGGTCCATTCTGTAATAACCCATTGGATACCATTAAAACTAGAATGCAAAAGGAAACAGCCATTACCACTGAATCAAATTTCTCTAGAGGTGTTAGAATAGGTAGAAATTTATTCAAAGAAAGTGGTGTTAGAGCTTTCTATAAAGGTATTATACCAAGAGTTATGAGAGTTGCTTCTGGGCAATGTGTTGTTTTCCCAGTTTATGAATTCTTCAAAGACTTCCTTTACGATGTCACAGGTACCAACACCCAAGTTAAATTGAAAGAGTAATTGAGTCAGCACTGTGTGCCATCGACACTCTTTCATTCACTAATCCTCAAAGCATCCACATAAAACATCTTCAACCTCATATATATATATATTCAACTATCTGGTTGAAAGTCGTGTAGCCTATGTATATTCCCCCAACCCAATATATTCTTATCAAAAGTGAAAAATCCCTTGGAAAATAGGGTCAATTTGAATCACGTAATCAACTCGTAATCAAACAATGGTAAATTTCAAGCCTCAAACACTCACTCACTCATCGGAACAAACAGGACGAATGGCACAACAGCTGTATTTATCACGACCCCATCATTTGTTGTATTTCTACCAACTCTTCGTTAGTTTATTAAAATTATATGGTTTGTAGTTTATTCAACATTTCTTCCTTCGACAATCTTCAATATAATCTGATAAGTGTTTCATATTGGAATTCTCGATGGCAACAACAACTGATATAAAGGATGTATCAATTGAGATAAAGCCATCAGCCACTACTCCACCCAAAACAGAATCTGATGAACCCGCAAAAAGAAGTAATGGAGTTGGTGAGACCAACAAGTTATCAGACAAACTTTTAAGCACAATTTTAAAAGTGAGCACAGAGAGTATTGCTACTGCCAAATCTGAGAACGATGATACTTCAATCTCGAATAATGCAGATGATGAACTAGAACTAAAAATTAACAATCTAATAATCAGATTGTCCTCCCCTCCGGATGATTCCGTGAAACAACCATCTTCGGAAGAAACCTTGAATGTACTCAAATTAAGTTTGATAAAGATAAGGCAATTGAAACTATATTTGAGCTTTGTTAAAAGCAATGAAAAATCAAGAATGGAAAGATGGGAATTGGAAAGGGATATTATGTTGAAAGAAATTGAATTTATCAAAAATCGTCAGCAAACTCAATCAACTGTTTCTTCTGATTTACTGAGTCCCAACAATATAGCTACTTCGCCCACATCCTACTACACTCATAATGGAAGTCGATCTCTAGATACTAACTTTGATTCACCTTTGCCCAAGTTACACAACATGACACCTACAAGACATGTTATTCAATCACCGACTCAACAGCCACACCAGAAACAACAACGACAGATAAAAATAGTTAATGCTAAAAGTCTAAGCTCTTCAACTAGAGCTACAAGTAGGAATAATGGAGCCATAAGTAGAAGGAGCAGCTATTCAAACTTGAGTACTCCTTCAAGATCGTTAAATATAAGTACGATCTCAGCAGATGGTGAGAATGCAGCCCTTTTACCAGGTGTTGGTAGTCCAACCAAAAAAAGAAAAGAACAACCTCAGTTCTTTCATTATTATACAAATGATATGATTGAGAATGATTGGAATTCAGTTGATAATCGTCGTAACAAAAAGAAAAAATCTGAAGATAGTATCATGGATAACACGGAGTCCCAAATTACTAGTCAAGTTGATGATGATGAGGATGTTAAAACTACTTTGTCAAGCAATACAGATCAAAAGCCCGCATCACATAATGATGATGTTGATGAAGCAAATGATCAGGAAGTTCAAACTACAGACGAGGATACATCAGTTGATGAGAAACAGCAACTGGAGTAAAGTCCTGTCAAAGCTGATCCTAGTGGGAGAGATATTACAGGAGATGGGCAGTCCACCCAAACTGTTTCGTAGTTCGTTGAGATGAAGTACTGATGGTTTGTATTAGTGTCAAATAAATATGATTTGACTGATTTGTTTTTTTGTTCCAAGCTTGGGTATTTGACTCAGTGTATTGTAATTGGTTGTTATATTTAGTTCTTGTGGGTTTATCAGTTCAGATCAACCCTTACCCCCTTTTCGCATTCCTAGCATGATGTTCTTAAGTATATTTCTTTCGCTTATATGAATCAACTAAGATTATCAGCTATTTCTATACTCCATTTACTAGATGTAATCCATTTTTCTGATTTGAGATTTTAGTTCACTGACGACGCTTGACTCTCTCCTTTGATCGAGACCAGCACTACATATCATTCTTACTGTTTACACGAATGATGAATACAGAGATAGCATGAAGTGATAGATGGGAGACTATAATCATATGGAATGGAGCTAGACGAAACTACTCCGAGCTCCAAGTATATGTTCTTGGACAAAAACGGGTTTTGATAGCAGAGCACAACGGTGTTTCTTATGTTATGTGTGGTGTGCTCCGATTGATCTCGTCCATGTATGATAATAAGCTCTTCATCAATGACTTTATTTGTTGCTATATCTTAACCCATCATGCAAAGTTTAAATATTGAGATAAATTAATTTATTTCATTGGAAGCCTATGATTTAAAAAATAACGTTGAGTAGAAAAATATCACTAATATATAAATGATCATGAGATGATTTCACAGTTTCCTAAATTTCTAGAAACTTTCATAATATTGATCTGTTCCCCTTTTTTGTTATAAGTGGAGACTAGAAGAAAGCATGCAATTTGAAAACAATAAAATTCTCAGAAAATGACTGTAATAATGATTGTAATAAACTTGAATACATTTAATCGAATAAACCGAAACCCATATCGTCATCGGATTCTTCCTTTTCTTCAGCAACTTCTTCTTCAGCAGCTTCTTCAGCAGCAGCACCTGAGGAACCAGCAGCGGCACCAGCAGCACCAGAAGATGGAGCAGCAGCAGCCATGCTGAATAATAATTCCTTCAAGTTCTTACCAACTAAAGCCTTAGCGTAGATATCAGTCCATAAGGAATCAATTGAAGCACCAGCAGCGGAGACTAAAGATTGTAAGTTTTCAGAAGAGATTTCCAATTCGGAATCTGCTAAGATTAAAGCAGCATATGAAACTAAAGCGTCAGACATTTTGTTATATTTATGTTGTTGTTTATAGTTATTTTAGATTCGAAATTCCCCTTTATTATAAAAGTCGTTTAGCTTCAATTTGGTGCAAATTTTTGGTGGTGCAGCAAACGCTTCGAATTTTTCACGAAAATTGTCGAGCTTATTTTGCGGCTGGTGACTCTTTCACTCGCCACGACTACTATTTTTCATAATGCGCCACGCCTTCCGAATGCGGATTGGACTGTGACTGCGAAAATTTGAAAGAATAACATGACGGTGTACAGGTGTTCTTGTGCTTGACTATAACGAATAGTTGACAAGATGGTTTTACCCCGGATTTTAACAGCAACCAGAGGGGGTGTCATGTTTTCAAAGGAAAGGCGAGTATGGTTACTAGTACTAGTAATTCAACGTGTAATTAAAAAGAATTGACTCACTTGTATTTATCAGGCAAGAGTATCGTGTATTTGATGAGTTACAAACACTAGAAACAAAGAATTATGTACAAAAATGTTATATCCTCACATATCAAACTGCTTCAAATAGAGATACTTCTCATAATTGATTTTTTCTTGGGCAATTGATATTGATAGGATAGTTAAAGAGAAACAGCAAAAAGTAAACGTGAGACTTCAAGCATTTGGATCAAGGCAAGCTCCATCAATCAGACAAGCTTATTTGAAGAAACCTTCCAACTTGTCTAACCAAGTGATGTAGTCAGTGTTTTCCTTGACTGAAGCATAAGCAATGATGAATTCTCCTAATTGCTCATCAATACCTCTACTAGCTAAATATTCATTGAAGCTATCTTGTAATTCTTCACCTAGTTGAGTGAAAGCAGGACCAGAGTATAACAAATCTCTCTTGTTAGCAGCTTCTGGAGTTTCAGATAACGCATCTGAAGCATTGCTGAAGTTTGTAATACCATTGACGGAGAACTGATTGTTTGAAATTCCTAATAACATATCAAAACCAACAGCTTTACCTTGTTTTTCAACAACAATGTTAACTTCAGCTAATGAAGATTCAGCTAATTCTTCTTTATCCATATATTCTGAGTCTTCCATATTTTCTTCAAGAGCTCTTAATTCATAAGCAGCTTGAGTAATTCTTTGAACATCGAAGTAAATGTGGATTGTTTCAGATCCATTTTTCTTTTGTAATTCAGCTAGAACTTTATCACCAGTGTCAATAATTTCCAAATTGGATTCTTTCATATAACTTAAATAGGTTTCATCTAAACCGAAAGTATCAGCTTTTTCATATTCAGCTTCAGAAACCAAGACATCATGTAATGCTTGAGTCTTAGCATTGAACTTGATAGGAGTAGTAGAGAAGTTGGAGGCAAGTCTTGGGATGGCAATTGTAGACTTGATCAAGTTTTTTCTTAAGATATTTCTAGAAGAAGCTCTTAAAGCGTTGGATAGAACTCTGGTTGACATCATTTTTGTAGCGTGAGGTGTGTTTTATACTTCAAATTAGGATTCAATCACAACAAGTAGTGGTATATATACAGTATAAATAAATAAACATCTGCGGATTTGACAAAGTAAATTTTCCAAACGTTTCTGTCAGACAATGTGTACGGGTTTTCTGTATTTCGATTACATAATAATTATTCCCTTTTTTGAAATACATTGGAAAGGGGGAGAGTGATAATGGTGAAGCAGTGTTTTTTTTTTAGTTCAAAATCGAAAGAAAAAATTAAACAAAAGAAGAGTATATAGATAAACAAAGAGACGATAGTATGATTTCCAAGCTGTGCAAGGATAAAAGTGCAAATTGTCGTGGCATTTGTTAATGAAGAGCGAAACATTTAGCTTACTTTGCGAGTTTAGCCAAAGACAATTGTCGGAGAACGAGAAGCAGCTATAGCGATGAACAACAGGGCATGTATAGAAGATGATGATGAAAAAAAAAAGAAACAGAAAGAATCAACGGATATCAACTATAAATATGCTGTCTTAATGGGATGGGATGTGAGAAAGAGAGAGAAACGATGTAGTCAACTTAAGCACACGTGTTGAAACAGATTAAAAAGCAAGTGCAACAATCGTTAGAAATTGTAAGACTCTTTAATATATTCTTGAACAAATACAGAACTTCTTTTGAAGCGTCTTTCGGAGTATTTGTCAAAAATAGATTTATGATGATTTTTGTAATCGATACAACAATCAATCATGACATCAGCCAATGGTTCCAATTGTGCTTCAGTGAAACCACTGTAATAAACATGCTCTTCTGTCCATTTACCATTGTGTAGCATACGTCTGGCTAAATAGTGAGCACCAGCAGCCATCCAACTTGGCTTGGCAGACACAAATCTTGGATCCATGATTGTTAGCTCTAGGAAATATTTGGCTAAAGTTCTTGTCTCACTATCATATTGATCGGCTTTTGATGTTCTTCTCAAGAATGACATTGGACCCGGATATCCTAACTCGAACTTGATCTCATTTATCATAAACCTTTCAGCTTTTAATAGCTCTTCGACAGTATAATCATTAGCAACCATATATGCCATCTGTTGAACAGAAGGGCAATTGATCTCTTCATATTTGGCAGCGATGAAAAGAGCAATAGCACCACATAGTTGAAATCTTGATAAAGATATAGCCCGCTTCGATAAAAATCTATCAATCAAATTCACAGCCAAAAATAGAGTTTCTGGTAGAAGATTGAATCTTGAATGAACTTGAACAATCCAATCTATCAAAGTTGATCTATTTTCCCAAGTTAGTTCTCTTTGAACTTGAGGAATATAATGAGCAGATGGGGCAAATTTTTCTTCTAGTTCATGCATATAGTTGAATATTTCAGGAGAGTATTCAGCAACCATTGTCGCATCCCATGTATCTTCGTCTCTTGGATCAGGTTCAGGTCTGTAGAACTTCTCAACAACTTCATTTAGTTCTTGACTGATCTGTGAGTTCCATTTAGGCGACATTGGAGCGTATCTCTCATCGATCTCGTACACTCCTTCTCTTTCGTCTTCTTCTTCTTCCTCGTCTTCCTCTTCTTCCTCTTCTTCCTCTGCCTCTTCTTCCTCTTCTTCCTCTTCTATGTCAGCAGCATATGATTCATGGAAATGATGATGAGATTCCATCTTCTTATGAATCTCAGAATAATCATCATCTTCCATATCATCTTCCGTTTCATCATCGTAATTTTCTATGTTATGAGTTTTAATATCATCTAATTTATGCTCGTTAACAATAGCTCGTAACTTTTGAATTTGAGCAATATTTGATCTTTGTTGTTTATTTGAATCATTATTAGAGATTGTTCCCAACACTCTTCTTGGATGAGATGGAATTGCTTTTGGGATTTGTTTGGATGATAATTTATGTGAGTTTTCATCACTTAGCTGACGATGAGCAAGTAGTGATTGTGTACCTTTGTAATTTGACATGGTTGTAGTTATTTATTATTATGCGGTGATGATTTATGATTTGATTGAGTTGTGAGTATGCAGAAATTAAAGCTGGGATGTGAAGTGATTGTTATTTTTTTAATGTTTTGGTTATTGAACGAATGACTGTAGCTAAAATGAATTTATGTATTGTTGTTATTATTATTTTGAAATGGATGAGAATATTTTGAGATTGGTCATATATAATTAAGTTGGTGGATTTAAACGAATGTGATGTGTCTATCTAGTAAAGCTTGGTAATAATAGAGGGGTAAACGAATGAAATATGCTAAACTGATCTATGATGAGACAACGACAACTAATTAGGATGATGATGAATTTTTGCTAGGGATAATAGCTTGGAAGCTGATCTTACGAAAGAAAGAATAAAGAGAGCTGTTTATGGTTGATAAGTAACTTGATTGGAAGTTTTAATATGAAAAGGTGAAACGAAATCAATAATAATAATAATAATCCAAAATCAGATATCAATGTTTTCACTATCAGATCAGAGCTCTAGAGATCGTCTGTAGCTTGCTTACAGTGAAGGCCCAGTAGTGTTTACCTTTGCCAAAGAGAAGCTCACACACACAAACAAACATAAACAAAAACAAACACCGCGAACAATCAACCACCGCGATTCTCTTTGTCCGTGTAGCGTGCCAGGCAGTTTCCCCGGTGGCAGACTTTCAGCAGGCGCGTGCAAGCGTACGAGTGTGCAAGCGTACTGTTTACGTTTCAGGTTGTTTAGCTGGCTCCCTGGCTGGCTTCCTGGCTGGCTACCTGGCTGGAACAGAAGCACTGGGTGATTCACGGCAGGGTTCTTCTAGTTGTTGTTGTTGTTATTAGAAAAAAAATAAGTTCAAATGATGGCTCACTCAGAAGTACATACATGTAAACTTTTGAAATTTAATAGAAAAAAAGTGCAAAAAATAACGACCTCGGTGAGGATTGAACTCACGATCTTGCGATTAACAGTCGCATGCCTTAACCAGCTTGGCCACGAAGTCCTGTTGTGATGCAATGAGCCAATATTTTGCGCCATGAGGAAGCTCAAAATCTCGAAATTTTTATTCAAAAAGCAAAATAATTGGTCACTTATATTCATTATTTCTTGCCAACCAGGCGTCACTATGTTTATTTAGACCATTCCTTGTAAGTATAGTTGAGTTCAGTTTACTTCCATGAGAAAAAAACAGCTCCTTCAGTACTTAAAAAGTGAAAAAATTAACAAAGTTTAAATTTTTTGAAAAAGTTTGTAATTTTCTAGATGAGCCTATTTCTTGGACTCTTCAAGAAATTCTGGACAAACTTGACTTGATCATAAGTATTTTCTAGACTGTCCTTGTTTTAGAATATCCACAACATGTTCATTATCCAGCTCTTTTGTCGTTCACCCTAAAGAGAGGGGCAGAGATGATGTATTCATCCTCAGTAAAATTATGATTTTCACTTTTTGTTGAACTTTACAAAGATCACCATCACACACTAACTGAACAAACCTACAGAGGGTTCCCCTTCTGCTGATAGCAATAATGTAGTCTTTGGATTTATGTTGCATATATAGACATTATCAGGATGATTGCTCTATCAAACGGGCGAAGAATTTATCTTCATTGAGAAATGTACTTTACTTCACTTCACTTTACTTTAGCTTTGAGTGGCAAGCTATATCTATTATCAACAACGTATTTTAAATCCGTGACATCAAGTTTACGTTTAAGAATGAGAA
The DNA here is from genome assembly GCA_001661425.1 of Ogataea arabinofermentans. NCBI lineage: Eukaryota > Fungi > Ascomycota > Pichiomycetes > Pichiales > Pichiaceae > Ogataea > Ogataea arabinofermentans. The sequence continues at coordinate 35,794 of KV453847.1, forward strand.
GAGTTCATGCATCGGTATGTAGTGCGTAGAATATCATTAACTATAAAACAAGAAGAGGTCTATTTAATTTTCCTTCACTTTTGTATTTGCAATTTGATATATTTTATAATTTGTCCATAGATAAAACAGACTAAAACAACCAAATGAAATCACAACATTTCCAATAACCCATAAGTCAGGTAGATTTTCAGGAGGAGGTTTGATAAATTCGATAAAGTGAAGTAAACCAGCAGCAATATAAGAACCAATAATTACCATTGACCAAAATAAATTATGAGGTAAAACAGGTGTTGCCATTTCTCTTGCAGTGACTGGGATTTTCATCCATTGTAAAGTTTTTCTAATCCAACTTAAATTACCCATTAACCAATTACTCATTATACCCAAGACGAAATATTGTAATTCTAATTGATCTTTTTTCAATAATGGCCACATTGAAAACATTGAAATGTTACAAATCCAACAAACCATGGATATAACATCAGGATCAACTTCATTTAAAAGTAAAGTTATTGGCATCAATGGTAATAAAATTGATTTCTCATGAACTTGAAATGAAAATAAGTAAAATGCTAATGAACATGAAGCCAAACACCAAACAATTAAATTTTTTTTAGGTTTTAGGAAAATGGCAATACAAGATGGTGAAATTCCAATTAATGTTAATAAAAGAGAAATCAATTTTAATTGATCATGATTGAAAATATTTCTATATTTGATTATGATGTTTGTTGAACACCAAAAATTGGCAACTTTATCTTCAAATATACCTCTACCAAATGGGAAAACTCTAATTAATATTTGTTTTAATTGAATAAATCCACCGAAATAAACAAATGGGAATAATATAATGGAAAATGTAATTATCACTGATGATCCAATTGAAATCAATCTTAATAGATTGAAATTGACACGTAAAGGCCAAATACATACGCTTAACATGTAACAAAATATAACAGGTGCGTAATATAAAGCCATTTGTTTAAAACATAATGATAATACAAAAAATATTGAAGCCAATGCATATTTATTGTATAATAAATTAACAACAGATAATAAAGTTAAACCAAGCATAACACAATTATATTGGAAATGACCATGATCTATAATGATTAAAGCTGGTTGGAATAATATAGCAGCAGCTATAATTGTTTGATCTATTGACGAAGCATTATTATAATATCTAGCCATCCATTTTGAATACATTAAAACAGCAGGTATATAACAAACGATTTCACTTATGAGTACGGTTATTCTCATATATGATTTCAAATCTGTATTTTCCAAACCTCTTGAACTATCCAATGCAAACCATGTTGAATCAATCCATGATCCAATCATACCAAATATCCATGAATGATAAGCAGTTAATGGAGGATAATCCAACCCCCAATATTGTAAATCATAAAAATACCATTTTGTAATTGGTAACTTAGTAGTTATTTCAAGCCAATGTCTTTGAGCTTCGAAATCTCCAAACATAAATGGAGTATTAAACCCAGAATATGATCCAAGACCAACTGCACATCTAACTATTATTGCGAAAACTATGATGATATACCTTGCAACCCATTGATTTGGTGCTTTTTTGAACGGTATAAGGAAATCATGCAATGGTGAAGATGTGAATAGTGAGACAAACTTCTTTTTGTTAGAATGCATGGCTGTGATGGTGTCAGTGGTTTGCACAATGTACAAGAACAACCATCAACATCACCATCATCAACACTACTTACTTGTTTGTCAAATTCTGATAAACAGGAAGGAATACAAATGGTGTACGGGTTTCAAAATCTGGGGAACTCTTACTTACTATATACTATATACTATATACTATATTGACTACGTGAATTTCTCTAAATCTTCACCATTTTCACCGATTATTGATTTAATAGCTTTGATGATACCAGCATGTAATGTTTTGGTTGAAGCAATGACACCTTGACTGTTCAAAGTTCTACCAAAACCGAAATCTAAATCATTACCATAAATATCGCTAACAACACCACCAGCTTCAATAATTAATAAATAACCAGCAGCATGATCCCAAATTTTTTCTCTATATTTAAGATCTTTTGGTAATCTTAAATAAATTTCAGCATCACCTTTTGAAACAGCACAATATTTAACTTGAGAATCCAAATTAACACTTTTACTTTTAATATTTAAATTTTGTTTAATTAAACTTTGTAAATCATGAGAAGAATGACCTTTTTCAACACCTTCAACAACTCTAGCAATATTAAAATCAGCATTATTATTCAATTGAATTTTTTCAGAGTTTGTAAATGGATAAATTAAATCTTGATCTAAATCTTGGAAAAATGATCCAACACCTCTAACTGATGTAAATAATCCACCTTTTTTACTATTTGGATCATTTATATCATGTGGTAAATTAGGACATCCAATAACACCAACTTGAACAATACCATCAACCATTAAAGCTAAACAAATAGCATATTGATCACCTCTAAGGAAACCTTTAGTACCATCAATTGGATCCAATGCCCAAATTCTACCATTTTTACCACCTAAACTATTCCCTTTATCAATAGATTCACATAATTCATCACTTGTTTTCAAATCACTTAAAATTTTTGAATTTTCAAAATCAACATTTTGAACATATTCAACATGTTTGAAAATAACATCTTTTAAACCTTCTTGTTTTTTAATCAATTCTGAATCTTCCTCACCTACAACTTCATCATTTTTAAAATTATTTAAAATTGAATTGATTATTATGGCTTGTGCTCCAAAATCACCAATTGTAACTGGTGATGAATCCGATTTACTTATACCTTTATTATTTAAATGTTCATCACATATCTTTTGTGTTAATATTGATGCTCTCTTAACTGCAAGTTGTGCAATATGAGCTTCTTTTAAATATGGTGTGGATGTGGATGTGGAAGACGAGGACATTTTAGTTGTAATTGATCTTTTGAATGTTGTTGTTAAATTTGCTGATTTCTTAATTATTAAATTAATGATCATACAAATTAAAACTATGATAATTACTGATTTTTTAGTAATTTGAAAAATACGCATCCATTAATTGTCTATGTATCTGGTATTCTATTGTATTGTATCTGTTAGCAAATTTCAATAAAATTTAAAGCTTTTTTTGGAAAATTAACTTCGCGATATCACGTGATTAATAAGTAAGGATGATGTCTAGTGAGTATGGATGATTGTAGATTATAAGGTTTGATTAGTATTGTTAGATCGCTAGATAGTAGCGTTTAATAACTGTGGAGTGGTAGCATAAGTAGTGATAGTAGATAGTATCAATTAATTAGTATGTGGTACTGATAGTTGATAGTATCAATTAATTAGTTGTAGTAGTGATAGTTGAATAGTACATGATAGTTAGATAATAACGTTTAATAAGTAGGGAGTGATAGACATTCGAATAATAAAGTTAATAAGCATGGAGTAGTGATAATTAAGTAACGATCAATAAGTACGTGATAGTTAGATAGCTAGATAATAACGTTAATAAGCATGGAGTAACGATAGTTAGTTAAATACTAGATACGAAGTTCAAAACAAATAACTGTAGTGGATTTTTTTTTAAAAATAAACGTAAAAAGAAGAAGAATAATAATAATAATAAGAAGAGAAAAGAGTATGATATATAAAAAATAATAATGTAAGCAATCTATCAATCAATCAATCAATCAATCAATCAATTAAACAAACAA